>JABVXV010000629.1:0-20195 GCA_013365325.1 Dipetalonema caudispina | reverse complement strand
ATTATTATTATTATTATTATTATTATTATTATTATTATTATTATTATTATTATTATTATTATTATTATTATTATTATTATTATTATTATTATTATTATTATTATTATTATTACTATTATTAATATTATTAGTATTATTGTCATTATTATTATTTTTATTATTCGCTGTTTTGTTTTCATTGTTAAAGTTGTTGCAGAAATTTTTATACTCTAATGAAATTTAATGAAATATAATAGATTTTATGGTGATGAAATGTTCCATTTGTATATCTGATCAAATGTTCCCTCTTTATTCCAACAACATAAGATCATTGTCATCATCATTATTATCTCTTCAACTTAATTTGCAACTTATCCGCATAATCCAAATTGAAGTGATTAATGAAATTAATGTTGATGATTGATGATGATTATAATGGCAATGTTGATAATAGTAGTGATAATGTTGAACAATATGATAGGTATGATAAAAAGGTAGGAAAGTTATGATATTTATTTATGAAAGAATAAAGATGGAGGAGAGAGAGAGAGAGAGAGAGGAGGAGGAGTGAGAGAAAAAGGGAAAATGGAAAAGGAAGGAAAATGTTGCTTAGTTTGCTGTAAATGAATTTAAAGGAAGAATTGTAAGTAGTTGAGAAGGATGAAATTTATTGCTTCAAGAGGAAAACTTTTATTGACAAAAATTTCTAAAAAGAGATGAAAAATTTTGAAAAGCTAAAAAAATGAAGTGAGAAAGATTATCAGATGATCTTATCAGATGAATCAAATAACATAAATAGTTTAAGAGATGATATCGTTGATTTGTAATCAATCTCTATATGATATTTATTTTGTTGTCTATATTTAATGATGTGTAACATTGTTATATTTACCACAACAACATCAACAACAACAACAATTACTACTACTACTACTACTACTACGACCACTATTATTACTACAACTATCTCTACTACTATTACTATCACCATTACAACTGATACTAATACTGCTAATATTATTGCCGTTATTGATTTATTTCTATTATTATTGCTGTTACTATTTTATAACTATCATTAATACTACTACAACATTTACTAATCCATAATGACAACATTTCTTAAGATCAATTCTTTTAATATATAACATACATTTTTGATTAAATTACTTATTGTTTTTATTGTAATTAAATGAATAACACCATCAACAAAAAAAAAAATAAATAAATAAAAAAGAAAATCAAAGGAAAATTTTAAATTATTATAAAAAAATTTCGACAATGAATAAAAAGTATTTGAAATTGCCAGTATAATTTAATAAAAATTAGCGATTTTATTGAAAAGAATGATTTGAAAATTCATTTAAACATTTATGAATATCTGATAATACAAAAATAACATTCACATCAATATGACAATACTTAATTAAATTAATCAAAAGAATAAATAAATAAATAAATAAATAAAGGGCAAACATTATAATAGTAATAAAATAAAATAATCCGGAAAGATTTTAATTAAATTTTAATCAATGTTCAACTAATATTTTATGATTAATTTATACTACCATGAATTATTCATATCAATGAAAATGCATTAAACATATTTAATTGTTATTAAAAGATAAAGAAATTTCGGTGAATAAACATACAAATTGTATACTTATAATGTAATAATAGCACATAATAAAATTAACCGGAAAATGTCAACTTTTCAGGTTATTTGTAGGTAATCCTACTTTGAATAAACAATAATTACATATGCAATTTTCCCGAAAGGGTTTTACTTTTTCCCATTCTTGAACAGATAATCATATTACAATTTAATTGCTATTTGTTACCCAAAAATGACATTACACTTTTTATTCATTTTTTTGAAATGATGTCACATTTTTATTTATTTTTCTGAAAGGATGTCGCATTTTTTTATTGTTTCATCATTGTTTGTTTATTTTTTTTTCAAAGATTGTAATATTTTTTATTTGCTTTCTTAAAAAGTTTTTTTCTTTTCCTTAACAAAACTACTAAAAAATTTTTTTTTTTGATTTTATTGTTACTGTAAAATGTATATATTTACCGAATAAATTAATAAGAATTTTAATTGAGTAAAAATAAAAGAAAAAAAAGTCATTTTTCAATTTTATAATTTAGTTCCAAAATATTTATTACATAATAAAGATATATTCAAATTATATTATCAAATTTGTTCATTCCATTACCTCCTAATAGTTGTTAGTATTGTTGAATTTGTTTAGCTCATTTTGTTAAAGTATAAATTTTCATTCTGATTGAATTCTGCAAATGAAAAGTAAAAGATAAAAAAGGCAGAGGTAGGATGGACAGAGAGGACACAGTGGACAGAGTGGATAGAGAGGGATAAGGAAAAAAAAAAAAAAAAATAGAAAAAAATCAAGTAAAGAATTAACTCTTTAACATTTATTACTGTTATTTCCCAAAATTTGAAGCAAATATACTCTGTTTTTAACATTTTTTTCCATCTTGTTATGTTTGTTTAAAACTTTTTCACACTAATACTTGAATAAAATTTAAAGTTAATTGGAAAATTTTAATTCAATTTTTAATGCACAATTGTGTTTTTAAATTATCATTTATTGAAGAAAAATAAATGGAATATTTGAATTATATAAAAATTTCAAACAACAAATATTTAAATGATAAACAATTTTGATTGCTATAATTTGAAACATTTTATTGTTTTTAAATATTTTTAAAATTTTAAAAGTGACTGCTTTTTCAATAGTAATGTTATAAAATGTTTGATTTTTGAATTTTTTTTAAATAATAAATCAACCATTTGTATTTTTAAGCTTATTGCTGATCAAACCTACTTAACAAACATTCAAGTATACTTACTGTTGCCAATAAATGCCTTCACTTTAGAAAATAATTTTTTGGTAAAATTTGAAAAAAAATTCATTTTATTTTAATTTAAAATTTTTGCTCAATTTGTTATTTGTACTGAATAATTCTTTGCAATTTCCCTCCCTCCCTTTTTTTTTTACAACTAAAATAACGATTGGAAAGAAAAAAAAAAGAAAAAAAAAGATGAAAATTCCAATATGATTTATTCATAGTCATCGGTTTCGTTCAAATCTTTTGCTACTCCTACAAAATGAATTTGACATTTGGCTAGAAATAATTGTCCCAGTGATGCCTTTTACATCTATCCTATCCGTAATCTTCAATCTAATAAAATTAACATCAGTTGGCATTTAACTTAACTTTTTTTTTTTTTTTTCTGCCTTTTATTCATCATTTCTTTAAGAAAAATTAAAAAATGAAATGATTTTTCTCTAAAAAAAAAAAAAAAAAAAAAGAGTAAAAAACGATTATATTTATTTGTTAGGTATGTTACATTTCATCTTTGTTTAAAAAAGTAATCTTCCATATGATGAAAGATATGTCTTATTGATTTATTGATTTTTCAATTAATAATATTATGGAGTAATTAGATTGAATATTTGTAAAATGTAATCTATGAATATAATGTAAAAAAGCGGTATTAAATTTATACAATAAATTTTCTCCGAATAATAATTATTATTACTATACATTTTTCAATGTTATTCTTATTATTACTACTCGTATTGTTAGTATTATAATCACTGATATAATTATATATTTCTTCAAAATAGTAACAATTTTGATTACTTATAGTAATCAAAATTTCAACGAAATTTTCACTACAATGGATTTCAAAAAAAAAAAAAAAAAAATTCCCAAAATTTCAAACTGATAATATTGTCAGCATATCATATTTTATTTTTGGAATAATTACCGGAATAAATTAGTCAAAACTCTCGTCTAGAATAATTACAGATCTAATTTTTGGAATAATTACCGGAATAAATTAGTCAAAACTCTCGTCTAGAATAATTATAGATTTAATCATCCAATTTATTTCGAATTTGCATGCTACTGATTTTCTTTGAATCAAAATTAATTGTTGCTTTAATATTTTAAAATCTTAAATTCACCAATTTGAAAAACGATCATTACGATCAATTTCAAATATATGCGTTTTTCCTCGTTTTTTTTTTTTTCCATAAAAAATTTGAATACCATTATATGTCACTGTAATTGTTATATCATTAAGATGCATCGAATGAAAAAAAAAAAAAAAAAAAAAAAAAAAAAAACTGAAAAAATTAAATTAGCATTTTAGGAAATTAATTTTTTTTTTCTTTGTTTTGCTTTAATTTTTTGTAAATTAAAAAAAAAATTTAACTTTCAATTTTTTTTTCTTAATATTTTCAATTTAGAATAAAATGATTGCTTGCAAAAAAAGAATTGAAATATTCGTAAGAAAAAATTTGAAAAAAAAAAAACTTTTTTCAATAATTTTTTGATAATTCAAAATATTACAGCAATTTTTTTTTTTTTTTTTTTTAATTTTCAAATTCTCCAATTACCACAACATTTCTTTCTTTGTTCAATTTTCATCTCATCTTACCATTCCTTCCTTCCTTCCTTCCTTTCATTCATTCCTCCTCTTCCTCCTTTCATTCCTCCTCTCTTCCTTTTCCTCCTCCTCCTTCTGCTGCCCATATTTTCATCAATACCCAATCTGTGTGAGTTGGTTGGTCATCATTCGTCCACACTTCCTACAAAACGATTAATGTCTCTTGAAGGCTTACACATCATTTTCACCCAATAAACCCCTCTCCTTACTTTTTCATTGTTATTAATTTACTATACAAGTTTCGTTTTCCTCTCCCTCTCTTGCTCTCTCTCTCTCTCTCTTTCTCTTTCTCTCCTTTCTACACTTATTTCTATTTTTTTTTTTTACAATTATTTCAAAAAATGTTTCAATTTATTTTTATAATTTATGAGAAAAAAAAAAAGATTTTTTTTCCTTTTTCATTTTTAAATATCATTTTAATAAATTAATTTTTTGTTTATTTTTAAATAAATAATAGTGAAAATTTTTGAAAATTTCCAAATTATTCAAATAAATCAAAGAAATAAAAAAAAAAAAAGTAAAATAAAAGAATTAGATTGAATAAAATGTAATGAATGATACAACTGTTATTGATATATAAAATGAAAGGATCGGAAATTATTCTTGAATAAATGAGGAAGAATATTGTTGATCGATGATGATAAATGATTAACAGATAACACTTGGCAAATTGATCAACTTTACCACAACAAATTTACGGAATGTATTACAGCTTATTTGGAATTTTTCATTGAAAATAATAATCAAATAGTTGCTACTATATGCTGATAATTTGTATTATTTTCGATTGTTTAATTTTGATTATTTCGATCATATTTTTGATTATGTTATATTTTTATCAGAAATATGAAATTAATTCGATTATTTTTGATTCCTTAAATATATTTCAATTTTTTTTTTTATTTTTTGCATTTAAATATGAAATTAATTTGATTATTTCGATCATATCTTTGTGTTATTATCCGTAAATGTGAAATTTTAGAGAAGGCATTTGATGAAAAAAATTAGCATACTTAATCATTAAAAAGTTGAGAAAGTTCAGTTGATAAGCAATTATTAATAAACAGTATAGTTTGAACTGTTGTAAGCTACCATAATCTTCTCATTTCATCTAATTAACTCTTCATTAATTTATCCTTAAATTATAATAGATTTAACATTTAATTAACTGTTAAAAAAAAATTCTTTTCTTTCGTTTGCAAAACTTTCATAGTACAAAAAAAAAAAAAAAAAACATGGATATTTTGTAAAATAAATGAAAAAATTAAATAAATAAATTGAAATGGCTATAGAGGGAGAAAAAAGTAATTAAGCCAAAATTAGCATATGATTGTAGATTTTTTAAAATAGTTATTTCATTAAATTTTTAAAATAGCTTTAACAATAATCTAAAAAATAAGCAATATAATACTATCCAAAAACTATTTTATGGCGGTATTTTTCTTGAAAACGTTTGATTATTTTAGTTATGAATAAAGAATTTTTGAATTTTTTTCAATTTTCATAATTCTCTTTGACAAATGAATGACCTTTTTTTTTTTACTGACAATACATATCAGTGAAATTTTCATATAAATTGAAATTACATAAAGCACATTAGTTGACTGTTGGAGAAACAAATGCAAATTAAAATTAGTAGCATGTTAAAATAAATAATATTCGATTAATATAAATCAAGATCATTAATTAACCAAAAAAAAAGAAAAAAAGAACAAAAAACAAAATGCATGAAACGTATTGATTTTTTGGGGAAAAATATGATCGGAAAAAAGTTCGAATAGTTGAAAAAAATCAATAATTTTTTTGACAATCATTTAAAAATAATTTTTTTTTTTTCTTTTTCGATTTCCTGTTACCACTATTGATAAATTTTTCAGAATTTTTTTTTTTTTTTTTCGCATTAATAATTTTTACTTCTTTTATTTATCTGATTATTGCTGGAAAAAAAATTTTCAATATTCATCAGTGTGTTTGAATTTTCATATTATGAAAGAGCTGGAATATTTCAACTGTGTTGATTTTTTAATTTCAACCAATTATTTTTTCAAATTTCAGTTGAAATTTTGTATATCAAGTTTTTGGTCTATTCTTTTGACCCATATTATAACATCTGCCCTTTTTTTTTTTTTATTTTTCTTTTTCCTTTTTTTTGAATTTTTTTTTTTGTATTTAAAAAATATTTTTGATGAAACAAAATAGAATTTTTTTGATGAAACTTTTTCGTTTTTTTTTTTCTTTTACTTTTAATTGCTTGTAAAATTTGTTGTTATTTAAGCTAAGATCAAATGAGGTCAGACAACATGTGTTTAATGTAACAAATGTTTAATGTTGTAGTACTTGCTAACTAATAAAAGGTAACTACAGGTCAGGTGGAAGAAAGAGAGAGAGAGAGAGAGAGAGAGAGGAAGACAGAGAGAGAGATGAGGTTAACCATCTTATCAATCAACAAGATCTAAACCTCAGAGAACTTCCATTCTGTTTTGTATTTCTGACCAATGTTCATACAAAACTATTATATTTTATTTTGTTACACTTTTCTAATAAAGAAATTCTAAAATAATTTCAGTTTAATTAAAGAATCGAAAAGTCGTTTGAAAATTTGCTAATAACATATAAATTTGTAGTATAGAAAGCTAAATTAGGCACAATTTAAATTTCGCAAAGATTTTACTTAACTTTTAAGTATTTTTTGATTTTGAAAAATTTGCTCAAACTTTAGACTAAAAGTATGATTAAAAGTAAAAATCCAGAATTCCATTTTAGTTTCATCAAAAAAAAAAATTTTTTTTTTTTTTTTCAATTTAAATAGCTAACAATTTTCTACTAATTCAATTTCAACAATTTATTAGTTTCCAATATCACACTGAAAAGGATTTCAATTTTTTTTTTTCCTTTGATGAATTTATGTTATTGTATGCCATAAAATTATCCATTTCTTCCTCTTTCTCTCTCTGTCCCTCCCTCTCTCTCTCCCTCACTTTTTTTTTTGTTGATAGAATGAAAATATATTGGGGGAGAAGGAGAGGGGGTAAGGGGGAGGGGGGAGAGGGGGAGAGGGAGAAACGTAAAAATTTATTTTGATTTGCATTATATTTGATGAAATAAATATTTTGGCTGTTAATTATCATTTCTATAATTTAAATTTAATTTGAATTGAATTGAATTCTTTTTTTTTAACTTAATTTATGCTATTATAATAATATATCAATTAACAAATAACAAAGATAGGATAATATTAGGAAGAAGGGTACTATATATATATATATATCATTTTTCACATTTCACTATGATGTGTGATATACGTTCAAGGACATTTGAAATTCTTTTCTTCATCTTTGATTTTTTTTTTTTGTTTAATTAAAGAATGGTTAACAAAAGAATAGCGGAATAGAAATTTTAAAATGATTGTTCGGTTAAGGGAAATAGGAATTAAGCAATAATTTGAAAGTAAGTAAGTATTTGATAAGAGAATAAAAATTAAATGATAATTTTAGGCTAAGTGTACAGTAAGAGAATAGAATGAATATCGTATATTTTTAAAATAAGAATTTATTTCTACTACTTATGTATATATTTGATTTAGATAATATTAATTTTAATCAATAATGTAAAATTTTCTCATCGATTCGTCTTTTTTTTTTTTTTTTTTTTTCATTATAATATAAATATTTTGAATTAATTTTTTAATTTGTTTTGTATTTTTCAGTTTTATAGGTCATAAAATTACAACAATGCAAAGGTTACGGTAAAGCAAAATGGAATGGAATGAAATTGGCTGTCAACGTTGAATTGTTGAAATAAATTTTCAATGCATTCATGCAATTTCATAAAATTTAATATACAAAAAAATAAACAATACAATAGAGCCAAAGGCCAATGTTTTACTTCAATTTTGCTATTTGTTCATTATGTTTGGTCAATTTTATAACAAATGATTGTTACGGTATGTTATTTTTTACTTTTTTTATATTTTTTTTTTTTTTTTAGCCAATTAAAAACTAAAGATTTAAATTTTTGATAAACAAAAAAAAAAAGAAAATTTGCTTTAATTATGTTACAATTTCTTTTCACTACCATTATTAAATATTTTCAAATTAAAATTTTAAATTTTGATAAACAAATGATACGCTTAAATTAAAATCTTGCAAAAATTTTTGACAATGTTTACTATTTTTACACCTAATAAATTCTATAATAATTTGCGGTAGAGGGAAAGAGGCGAGAAGATAGTTTGAAAAAATTTTGTAATTTTCAAAAATTTCTATAAATAAATCTATTGGTTAATCTTTTTTCTCGTCATTTTTTTTGAAATGTTTTTTTTTTTTTTTTTTCTTCTCACATATATTATTATATTTAATTTTTGGCGAATTCAATCATCGCATTGTTATTTTATAGTTAAATTTGGGAAAATTTTTTGTTAAAATGATGTTTGAAGAAAGCGAGCGAATGATATTTGAAGCAAAGTGTTAAATGAATTTACAATTTGATGACAACAAATTGTAATTATTCCATAAATGACAGTGACAATAATTGTAAATTAGTATGCGACAAAATGTTTATGCATCAGATTAAGCCATAAAATTGTAATTGCTTTCCAAACAGAAATTGAAAACTTTTCGGGAAGAAAAAAGAAAAAAAAAAATATACTTAGTGAGACTATGCTAATAATCCTTAGAAAGAATTAATTAATTACTGCTTATAAATGCTAAAAAGTATGGAATATGATTTTTTAATTATACACAGAAAACGAATTATGAAGCATTTAAATTTAAAATTAGATAAAAATTAAATTACTCACTTATAAATCAATTGATGCTTTTACAAAAATTTAAAAAATAATTTGGTAATTGTGTAATTACTCATTTACAAATGAATCGATTTATTTACTTGCAATAATTCTTGAAAAATTAGTTCCAATGTATCCATTTTATTGTTAAATTTTGAAAATTTTAAATATTTTACATAGTTTGAAAACATTAAAATTCGAACAATATATAAGGAAGTCATTATTCATTTATAATGCGTTTGTTTATAAAACTAAAGTAAAATTTCTAATTCCTTGTTCATTGCTTCTCCCCCGGGAAAACCCAATGATAATATTCTGTCAGGAGAAGGATGACAGAAAATAGGAAAAGGCATATTATTATCGTTAGGATCAATGTAAGAATCTTTTATATTTTGCTAAGAAAATAAAAAAAAAAAAAAACAAGAACAAAATTAATTATTACTGATAATTTAGCCATTTCGTTTTGTAAACATTTTAATAAAATTATTTTATAAATTGATGCAAATTACACTTTAGGTTATGTATCAAGGACACGTGTATCGGCTGTTGAAGTTTGGCGAAATGATAGTAATGATGGTGAAGTACAAGTAGCCCATGGGATTAATAGTTGGCCAGCTTTACTTGAACAACTTAATGGTAAAACTATTTTCATATTATAGCCACAATAATTCTTTTACATATAAGGAATGAAATAAGGCGAAGGGATAGATTAGAAGAGAAAAAAAAAAAAAAAAAAAACTTCGATATTTTAAAAAATTGCTACATTTTTTCAAAAGTATTCCATGAAATGCTGCTTAAATTCAGTTTTACTATATTCGTTAAATTTGATCTTCAACAGCAAAGAAAGTTGTTAATTTGAAGGTTTTTTTAAAGCTTAAAATTTGATGGAAATTATTGTGAAACAAAAATTTAATTAAAAACAAACATGATACTTAATACTTATGATAAAAATATCAGTAAATAATTATTATTATATGGAAGAATTTATAAAATGGTGAATGATGGTGAAATATTTGCATAAGTAAAATTTGAAAAAGAAAAAACTACAAAAAAAGGAAGAGGTTCAATTTGTTTTAATTTTTAACTGCAATACTTGAAATTTATTTTTATCATCAACCACAAGATTTATTAATAATTAACTCATACAAAGTAATTAAGTAAATTCATTAAAATTACTTTTTGGAATTTATCTGTGATACTGTTTTTCTCTTTATTCATTTTTCAGTTATAATCTGCAAATTGTTACATTTTACACAAATTTTTGTTTGCCCGAAGAAATTTCAACCAGATCAATTATTTCAAAATTTTCAATTAAAATATTCAAAGTGAATTAATTTCTGAAGCTTATTTCATATTAATTACAAATTAACGAATTAATCATTACCTTTTATCCTTTAAACGTTTGCGTGCTGTGATTAATGAGAAAATCGTAAGTGAAAATTAGCAGTAACATATGGCAATTATATAGCATTAGGAAATGCAATAAATTCGCTAATTAATATTAGCTAATTTGATTTATTAGTATAAAAATTTGGATGAGCTAAAATTCATATGCAATAGAATGACAGTATTTTTTCAAAAATCAAAATGAAAATTGAAATGAAAGTACCGAAAAAGATAAAATTTATTCTTACATAATAATCAGTCAATTTAAGTTTTAGTGTTACATTCATATAACTGATATAATTATTGGCTATTATATTTTACTGCTAACAATAAATTATCCCATTAATAGGACTAGGCTAATTTTTAATCCTTAAATCATTTTGGTTTATAAGCTTTAAGCTTATTGAAATTGAATGGAATTGAGTTTATTATAACTAGGTTTTTACATAATGAAAATTATCAACCTTGGAAAACTTTTTTAAAAAAAGGGAAAAGGACTGATAATTGTTCTTTTTGATTTGCTAAGCTTTAAAATGATGGATGAATTTTCAAAAATTTCAATTAATTTTGATTTAAAATTTTCTACAAGAAAACGAAATTTATCTATCCCACAGATAAAGAATAACCCGTATAAATGTTAAACAGAAATGATTTTGTATGATACATTTCAAATTGCTTCCTTTCGAAAAAAAAAAAAAAAATAATTCAATAACAAATTAGTAAGTTAATTAATTGTATGTAATTAAAAAAATTTTTTTTAAACTATTCAGAATTTTTTTAGGACCAATTATGGGACGAAGTACAATGATTGAAGGTGATGTATTTCTATATCATCAACGAAAACATCATAATCGTGCGATACCATTAATGAGTGCACCGTTAAAAATTGCTGATCGTATCACATTTAAAGAATGGCTTCGAGAAGTTGCAAAATTGCGAAAAGGTTTAATTTTTCAATTCAATTCCAAACAATATTTTTTTTTTTTCATTTTTTTTTTCCTTTGTTCTTTTTCAATAGTTCAGTATTTTTAAATTTTTTTTTTTCCTTTGTTGTAGTTTGTTTATTACACTAAAAATGTTATATTTTTTCACTTCATAACAGTTGGCTGATCATTATTTATTGGATTCATTTTTTGAACAATAAAGAAGTAAAAATTTGTTGTAGCATTTTTTTTCTTTTAACAAATGTTATCAGCTTATGATGTAAAACAAACATTTGTTATCACTCAATATTACTACAATGAAAATATCATTTTGGTTAATAAAATACAATCTTCAACCATGAGGTCAATTATCCTTGGGATTAACAATTAGGTTCAATCGATCAATCATCTTCTACTAGGCCATTGACAATTTTGGAAAGGTCATTGCATTCTATTTCTATCTTCCGATTACTTAAACCTGACGAGATTAATTATCAACAATGTATTGATTATATCAGAGCGTATTGTCATATTTTTACATTTAAATAATCAGAAGATTATTAGAAATCTGTTAGGTATTGCCGAAATAATGTTTGGATCAAATTAAATATAGGAATAATCAAATAACTAAAAAACGACTACTAAGTTTTGGATATTTTCATTATGTCATAATTTCTTATACTTTTTCTATCATCTTTAATTCCATTTGTGTATTAATTAATTATTTGTATCCCTTAATTATCGGAAGTTACTTATATGCATAATTTACCATAACTTTCCATCAATTTATTATTACTTATATAAAATTGCTCGTATTAAATTAAAGTATTTTAGTTTCAGTATAACAGACTCTTCTAACAGATTAGTTAAAAATTGTTTGATTGTTTTCATTAATTAAGTATTTTAAAACAATAAATTGACAAATATATCAGAATTACAAGAAGTATGACTTGAATTTTTAACATAAAATATCAGGAATTCTTAAATGTAAAAAAAAAAAAACTAAATTTTTTGGATAAAAAAAATTATCTTTTCTGACTCTTTCAAAAGAAAAATAACGGAAGAAAAGTGTAATTTATATTTCAGTAATTAAAATTAACGTTCGATCAACAGCAGCAGTTCGTCCAGTATTGCAATATTTATTTGCTGCAAGTGATGAAATTTCTTCACCAGTTGTATTGCATGCAAATGTCTTTCGATCACCTAGAAGTAAAGAGGTAAGATAATTATTATCAAATTATTCATAAATTCCATATTTATCATTTTAAATGATGAAAAATAATCATGAGAGGACAAAAAGTTTATTCTTTATTGGAGTATTTTATCAGTATATTATCAGGAACAATGAAATTTCTATAAATAAAATTTACAAACTGCATGCATGTAATTTCAAATGGTAAAAAATAATCATAATATGATCAAAAGTTTTCCTTTACTATAACAATACTAATTTATTATTATTCTAATTCATTAAATTTTCTATTGATTACTAAAAATATGAAAATGTCTTATGAATTAAAATTGTGATATCAAAATTTCGGAAAAGGAATGAAAAAATTACTTTCTTTTTTCATTTCAAATTATTTTTTTTTTCGTTTTTTTTCTAATCTGAAATTATGAATAAGACTTTCTTAAGACGATATCACTATTATCACCATTATCATTACTATTATCAGTACGTTATCATTATTATTATTATTACTACCAATTATTATAGGTGCCAGTGGATGCAATTGAATTTATTGATAGTGCGAAAGAATATTTTCCCGATGCAACTCTTTCAATTGGTTGGACAAAAAATAATCTATCGGAATTAACAATTCCACAAATGAAGTTTGTTTTCCATTTGTTATTTTAACATTTCTAATTAATAAATGATTGATTTAATTAAAAGTTTGAAAAAAAAAATTAGTAAAAATTGACAAAAAATACATGTAAAATTTTCTGACTATTATGTGTTCATTTAAGTAATAACATTTTTGATTGTTATAATAATTCGTTGATTTATTTTAATTATCATGATACATTTTTAAATTTAAATTTACAATTTATAGTATTGGTTGGCATGAGCTATTTCATGTATTAGCACTTGTAAAAGGTATCGAGCAACCACTTATGTTAGCAATTCGACTTAGTACAGTAAGTATTTTGTAAAATTATGAATTGATTTTAGTAAAATATCGAAAAAAAAAAAAAAAAAAACCTAATCATTTTTTTGCAATATGTTGTATTAATCATTTCTTGGACCTAAAATATTTCACACTAACTTAACATATATTTTTTTAAAGCAAAGCCTTAACATTGTTTAATCAATTATCACTAATAATCGTTTTTTTCTTTTTTTGATTAATATTAGCTAAAATTGGTTAAATTATGTTAAATTAATTCAAATTAAATTTTAATTTCAGAGTAAATTTTTATTATTAAATGAAAAATATTCACATACAGACTGATTGTTTTTTATTAGCAATCAATGATATCATTTTTGTAGGCCTACAATTTATCAAACATTAATCTAAAATATCATTAAAGTAGTAAAACTTTGTTTTAACAATTTCTATTATGGACTGTTTTTTTTTTTATGATTATGCCAAGTAACAATATTATTTCTTTAGGCCAATAATATCATATACTAATTTGGCATATTATTAAAATAATAATATCATGCCTTATTCAAATCTCATTTTTTTTTTCTTGTCTTTTTTTTAGGCTGCTTGTTCAAGTAAACAAATTGAGTTTATTTTGGGAATACGATCAACAATTTCGGCACTAATTTGGAGTGATGAAATGGATTTAATAAATGATTGGTCTGAAATAATTAATCTTCGATCAGGCGCATACTCTAAACGTTTAGTATTTGATTTACATGCTAAACATCGAAGTATCCTAAAAATGCTTCCATATTCTATCGTTATGGTTTGTATATATATTTTAATTTAATAAATTATAATCGAATTATTTGAATTCATAAATTTTTATATCAATTGATTAATTTTTTTATTAGTAGGTATTAATTTTATTTCGTTTTTTTTTTTTTTTTTTTTCGTATCAATTTTCAATTCTAGTATGATAATATTAATCAGTTAATTCAAATAATGCAATAATAATTATAAGCTATTTAATAATTATTGTAAATTATTGATTTATTGTTTTGAGGAACAATAATAAAAAAAAAACATTCGTAATTTAAATTTTCGAATTAAATTTCGAATTTTTTTTATTGTTAGATGCGTTATTTTTTTTTTTTTTTTTTTGAAGAATAAACCGGAATTTAATCGAAGCCATTGGAATTTAATAGAATTTCCATCCGTTTTTATTCAATCATCCGGAGCTATAGTAAGTGATGAAGGTATTGCATTCATTGGTTGGCCAACAGCATTTCTGATCTCATTGATGCAACCACCAGTATTTCCGGATATTCAACTGATCACTGCTAAGGTTCTTTTTTTTTTTTTTGTTCAACTAAAGTTTTGAATTTAAATTTGTTTATGCATAATTTAGATAATTCTAAATAACATTAATTAATTTCTTCCTACTTAGTTCTATGCTCAATTTCTAACAACATTTGATAGAATTAGTATATAATTTGATAAATTAATCAAATAATTAGTAGCAATATTATTTATAATAAAACATTGACAATATTTTCTTAATTACTTAATTTATGTTTTGCGTTATAATATTTGTCAACAATATTTTTATTGATTTAATAAATTTTCTGTTATTTGAATAAAATTTGAACATTTCATTAGCTTTTCCATCAAAAAAAAAATTATACTTTTCATTTGACTTCAAATTAAAATTTAATCCCCAATTATTTTAATAAAATTTATCAAATTTTAGTTAATATTTGTAAAAAAGAAACGAAATATCAATGATGATTGGTTGAAGCATAGTGGTTTCGTGATATATCTATTGGAAAAAGTACTCGATCTTCAATCACCTGAAATTACTACTGGTATAAAGGTAAAAAGAAAAAAGACATTGATTACCTTTATGATTTTTAATCTTCCTCAGAAGTTTCTCAATCTAATTATTCAACTTATTAGTTATAATTAAGTATGAATAATTTTGTCTTCAAAATTAATGAAAATAATTACACATACTTATAATATATTTAAAAAATTTACATTGTCTTTCATGAAATTTTTATTTGATTATCTGTTACATTTCATTATTATTTGTTTATTTTATTATTGATAAATTAAATATTTTATTTGGCAAAAATTTCCGTCAAATTTTTCAAACTTTAAATTTTAAAAATTTTCATATATTAATGAAATTGCTCTACCTATTTGTACTTATGTTCATGATGTAATTGAAACTGTAGTTAGTTATCATTCATAATAAAACAATTGTAATATTAATTATAATAGTTCAATTTCAAAATTTCAAGATATTTATTGGTTATAATGGTCGCCTATCAATCGAAAATCGAGGAAAACGACATAATTACTATAATATGAAAGCGGCAGGACAAGTGCGCCATGATCAAAATTGCTATGATATCGAACTTGTGGATAGGTAATTTTGGTTTTTTCTTCTTTCCTTTTCAATTATTTTTAATAAAATAATTTTAAAACTAAATGTATTTTATTATTTAATATTTCAAAATGTTAGGAAATATTGACTGAATTAATTTTAGAGGTTGGCGAGTAGAGCTTACTGTTGGAGGAAATAATTGTCAGGGCGGAATACTGACAAATCCAACAAAAATTACTTTGGAAACATCATTAACAAAGTAAGGCTTGAAATAATGGAAAATTTTTATTTCGTTTTTTACAAAAAAGTTTTACAAAAAAGTGATAATTTTAGAATTCTAAAAATATAAGAATGATTTCAGAATCAAAACTTCAGAACTTCAGAATCTTAAAATTTTTCGTTTAATAAACTACAAAAACTTCCTGTCGCTTTTATATTTTTTTGAAGTTTGCATCGAAATTTTACCACGTATGTAAGTTTCAGGTCACGACAATTGCATAATGTAATTGTTTCGAAGACAGGTGATGGAAATTTAGATTTGATTGTACGTGATTTAAAACACTGCTCCTCAAATCGACCTCAATTTTATTTGTCCTGCTTACTTGCCATTATTAGTATTGTTAGGATTTTCAGATAATTTTGAAAATTTTCTAATGCTTATCTGCTAATTATTTAATTATCTTCCTCCTAATTGCAAATGTTAATTTCAAAACGAAGTGGAAAATTAACTTTCAAAAGAATCTATCAAAACAAAAAAAAAAAAAGAGAGAAGAACGAAATTTTATAATGTGATTGAAATTCCTCTTTTCCTATTCAAATTTTTGAAAAGAGAAATTTTATTTTTAATTTATTTGAAGAAAAAAAATTTTGCTTGGTAAAATTGTTGTAGTAATTTTTCTATATTTGTTACCAAAGAATATTTATGAACTTTTTTAATTTTTATTTGCTTCCGCTTTTTTTTTTTTCAATTGAATTAATTTTTCCAGTCACTTTCGGTGATTTTCTTTTTTTGAATATTATATCTGTACATTATTAGAAATTTTGTTAGAATATTTACAATATTTCTAATTTTGATTGGGAAAAAAATTTAATTATTGAATTTGGACATTTAAATTAAGGATTTTCAAACACAATCTAATTTTTTTTTTTTTTTTTTATCAGATCACACATAGCAATATTTATGTAAGACCTGTAATTTGTGTTACTAATTATGCTGTGAAAAAGTGCCCTGATATATGTTGAACATTTCAAACTTCATATTTCGATTACACATTTTAAATTTTATATTTTAAAAATACATCAAACATGATACAACTTCACTTATATATAGCAATTATAAGAAAGTATTATAAGAAGTAATATTAGCTGCTCGTTTAATGATGCTTCATGATAAAGAAACTTATACAGAAGTTTATTATGATTGAAATCTAAATTTAAAATTTATACAGGAACAATTATTATCATTGTTGGAATAATTCTTATAAATTCCTGTTAACAGATGGCTAATGGGAATATATGGAAAAATTGAAGCTAAGTAATGAAGCAATCTTAAATTAACCAAATAATCATCCTTGGCAACATCCATACACATGGAACATTTCAATTATTTGTCAATAATTAGTGAAGTGTTTTAGTTGTATTATCGCATGATGGCTGATATCACAAATGAATTGATTAAATAAATCAATTAGATGAAGTATATCGGTGTCAACTTCAGATCATAATTTAATTTTTACATCACCAAACGACCAACGATTTCAAAACAATTTCCATTTGGGATACAATTAATACAAGAATATAGTGGATGAGAAAGGGAAACAAAATAATATCAGAAATAAATTTGCATATTTAATATATGAATAACAAATTTGATCTGATATGATTATTTTGATGAATAATAAGCAAAATTATTTTTGAGAAATGAAAGAAACGGAAATTTCGACAACAAATTTATTGATACAAAGAATTGAACTCTTCGATATTCATTTAATAATAAATAAAAGTTTAATGTGGTTGCTAACAAATTAAAAAATTTTTAAATGATAATTTTATTAAAAAAAATTTTCAGAAACAATTTTACTGGGAAAAATGAAATTTTTCGACACATATGGACGTACCACATTGTTTTGATATTCAATTAATTCAATTGAAGAAAATATGATATGAATTTTTCCGAATCATTATATGCTTTTGATAGCTAAAAATTTCCATGTTTTTTTTTTTTTTTTTTTTTCAAAGAAATGTTACAGCATTACGAAAAAGTGTGTCGAATCCTTCCTCATAAGATGTATTTCAAAACCTTAAATTTCTTAAATTTATGAAAATTATGTAAAATTTCATAAAACAAATAGAATAATTCTTACAATTTATAATTATTTCAATTATAAAATTGTACATTGCAAAAATTACCTGAAAATTTTAAAGAATCAATTCGAAAATTTTCGCGTTTCTTTTTCCTTTTAAAAAATGTCGAATTGAAGACTTTTAAAAGAACAAAATAAGGTTATAAGAAGGAAAAATAAGAAATTTAGCTCACAATCTTTGATCATAAAGAGTTCTTTCGTCAAGAATTTTTCAAAAATGTTACGTTATTTGAGCGAAATTTTTTCAAATTACATATAAGCAGAAGACGAAATTAATAGATTTTCACCAAATAAAAAAAACGACATGGCCAGCAATGGGATGCTTAACGTGCCGTATTAGCGGAAGAAGCGCAATAATAAATGATTGGATATTTGTATCATTTTGAAAGGAATTAGGATCTTCAAGAAGGAACTTCACAGTTTTTTCATCAATGATTGGATCGAATGAGCACAGTAAATAAATAATGGAGGAATTTTTGTGGACATTTTTGTCCTCTTAATTTAATGATATAAATAATGGAAATCTGGGGGATTTTTTGAATCTTTTTCAAATTATACCTTTTAACAATTTTTTACTCCAATTTAATTCAAAAGTTTTAAAATTTCAGCATTTAAAAATAATGCTATTAATATTGTGTGTTTCAGTTATGTATTGCAAACATATTCTTTCGTTTTGCATGCTTCTGCCGTTAGCAAATCTGTTGTATTTGGATGGTTATCCAGTAGACATACAAGGTTTACTACAACAAATGGGATCTAAGCGACCAGTACAACCTGTATATCCTGTACAACCTATGCAACCTATGCAACCTATGCAACCTATGCAACCTATGCAACCCATGCAACCTATGCAACCTATGCAACCTATGCAACCTATGCAACCTATGCAACCTAAGCAACCGATGCAACCGATGCAACCAATGCAACCTATGCAACCTATGCAACCTATGCAACCTATGCA
Source organism: Dipetalonema caudispina (assembly GCA_013365325.1). Taxonomy (NCBI): domain Eukaryota; kingdom Metazoa; phylum Nematoda; class Chromadorea; order Rhabditida; family Onchocercidae; genus Dipetalonema; species Dipetalonema caudispina. Next base: position 835 of record JABVXV010000629.1, on the reverse strand, counting down.
ACCTATGCAACCTATGCAGCCCATGCGACCTGGGCAACCTATGCAACCTATGCAACCTGGGCAACCTATGCAACCTGGTCGACCTATGCAACCCACGTATCCTATGCAGCCCATTCAGCCCCAAGGTATCTAATTATCATCATAGAAAGTGTCCAGAATTTCTATGCCTCACACTTGTTGTGATTCAACTACATTTGATCAAATTTAAATGGATTTCAATGATTTTCTGTAATTTCAGTTCCTGAAAAAGAATGTAGTGGCTGTGTAATAAATATAAATTGCGGCGGTAATGACTGTATGCCGACGACTCCGCCAACAAACACGGTACCACCAATTTGGACCTTACCAACCACATTAACTACGCCGATTTGGGCTTTCACAACAACGCCACCTCCTTTCCTCACAACGACACCTCCTTTCCACACAGCGGCAAATGGTTGTCGGCCGTGTCCTTGCTTCATAGCTCCGGCATGTCAAATATGTCAACCGTGTCAATGAGAATTATGAACGTTTCATCCAACCATAGCTAAAACAAAAAACAATTTTTTATTTTTTTGCTTAGTAAAGATTCAGTAAACTTCTTGCAAAAACATGGCATAAAACAGATTTTAACAGATAAATTTGCGAAAATCTCAACTTTTTGAAATTTAATTTCTTCATGACAAATGATGTGATATATGTTTCGAGAAATCTGAACCCACCGAATACAATCAGAAATAATTGCTGTTCAGAAATGAATTGCTATAAAGTATTCGAGAGAACCTGCGGTATTTTAGTTCCAGCAAATACTTAAATATATATTTTGACCTTCAATCTATCCCAGAAGTGGCTCATC
>JABVXV010000628.1:0-20252 GCA_013365325.1 Dipetalonema caudispina | reverse complement strand
ATAATAATAATAATAATAATAATAATAATAATAATAATAATAATAATAATAATAATAATAATAATAATAATAATAGTAATAATAATAATAATAATAATAATAATAATAATAATAATAATAACAATAATAATATATATTTATTTACTAAATGATTTATGAAGTATTTGTTGATAATAATAAACGCATTATGTAATGAATAATAATTTATAATTGGAATATTCAAGTTAGCTGAATAAATCCTAATTAACTTATATTAAAATTTAGTATTCACATGTATTGTACTTTTTATTTTACAAAGCCTTCCATTATTTTCTTTCTTCTATTAACTTTCCTATCATATAAGTATTTACGTACATAATTTCATCAGAATTCATTTCGATTTGCTACCATCTATGGCAAATCATCAGTGCTTTTCCTTTTATAAAGCTTTATGATATCACAATACCATGCAATCATAATAATTCTGATAATATCGTTTCACTTCATTAGGATTCATTTTCATTTATTACCGTAACCGTTACTGTACCTCATCGACAATGTTTTGTTTTTTTTATTTCGTTTTTAAAATATTACAGTAACTATACACAACAGTAATAATAATGATCTTAATCCCTTAATACCCTTTTTACTATTCATACATTTTTAAATATCATATCTCCTCTCATTCAAATGCAAGTTTTGTACATCTTGAACATGAGTGAATTTCAAAATTTCCATTAAGTGCTTTTTAACTATCAGAAATAAAATTTCAATAAGCTTATTTAAACTCGTAACCTCTTGTTCAACATTTCACTTCTACATATCTTTCCCAATTTGATAGAGCTAGAAAAAAACAAAAACACAAAAGTCGTTAGAATTCTCCTTTCAAAAAATCTGGAAACATTTCAAAGCTTCAAAAAGTAATTTTAAAATAAAATATTAAACGATTTTCTATGCAAGCAATTTTTCTACATCCTAAATTTGAAGAAAAATGAATAAATGTCACTAATATTTGATACATATTTTCCACTTATTTGATATAAATCGAAGAAATGTTTGTATAATCTATAACATGATAATATCTTTCATAATTATCCAGCATTATTACATTCTGTAGTTCTTCATATTTAACCAATTTTGTAGCACCCATATATATATTTATGTAAGCTAATTAATTAATTTTATTTAGAATATGGCTCCATTGTATCTTCGTTACATTTGTATTAATTCCATTTGTTTTTTGTTTTTCTGCATTTTCAAAAACAAACACACTTTTCATCCATTGCTACTTCACAAATAGACGCATTTTTCAACATTTAAAAAATGAGATCATACGAAAATGAAATAAAAAAAGGAAGAAAAATGCATTACAAGCAAATAAAAAAATATTTAAAAAAAAAAAAAAAAACAGCACATCAAAAGTAATAATGAATGGTATGGCAAAGACTATGAAAGAATAATACTTATATACTCTTTTCTCACTCATATTTAAAAAAGAAAGGATAAAATGACAAAATATAGAAAAAGTAAAGAATAAAGAATGTTTAGAAAATTTAAAATTTAGCCAAATTATATGGCACATTTCTTTGAAGAGGAAAAGAGAGGGAAAAAAGAGAGAAAATGAAGAAGAGAAAAAGATAAAAGAATAGGATGGAGAAAAATGAAATATTTTGTTATGAAAAATAATGAAAAAAACATCCGTAGATATGATTATAGTTTTAATCCCAAAATTTTTTTTTACTATGGGAAGTTAAAATCAATTTGAAAAATTTCGAATATTTCATTTCAGAATCAAAATGTTAAACGAAATATATATGGCTTTTTTTTCTCGTCTTTTTTTTTTAAGTTATAAACAGAAAAAGAACTGCCCGTTATATTTTAGATTAATTATAATTGTTATATCAAAAATTTACGGTTATTAAAACTCGTCGTAAATTTAAATAAAAAAGGACCTGAAAGTTTTTCAATTTTTTCCGAAATTGATCAAGTTTATATCAAATCTAATTTTTGATAAAAAAGCTAACAAGCGACAAATAAAACAGATATTTTCCATTATGGTTCATGCTATTTAATAATTCTGATTGTTAAAATTAGGCTTATTTCACGTGCGAACGTCTGGGAATTCCTAGTAATTAGAACTTTAGGAATAATTATTGATAAAAAGGAAGAAATAATTTTTCAAATTTTCATCAAGTTTTTTTTACAATTGCTGTTAGGATTTTAAAAGCTATTAGAGGAAAAGATAAAATTTCTTCGTTTCAAAAATTTCATAGAGAAAAATGCATGAAAAGGAAAAAATGCATGAAAAGGAAAAAATAAAAGAGAGAAAAAAGAGAAAAAAGAAAATAAAAAATAAAATTTTTAATTGACTAGATTATCCATACCAAAGATTAGCTGTTTGTCAATCAATTGTTGTTAATATAATATATTAAAAAAGAATGAAAAAAAATCTAATTTAAATAGAAATATTGTAAATGGTAATTAGAATTTGATACAATGAATAATAAGTATGCAATTATAACGATAATAATATTCATCTAGCAAATTTAAAATTACATTTAGCAACAAATACAATTCAGTACATTTAATAATGATAATGATATACATTTATTGTCTGAAAAATTTCCAAATAAAAATCAAATACTTATTTAGAGGTAGAATAATAATCAAATGATTTGCCCCAATGAAAATTGATACCACGGTATTTTTCTACGGTACCATTTACAATCTAATGATACCAGTTTTCTGTAGTACTACACATATAATATATGCTCAAATTAATAGTTGATACTACAAAAATGATAAATAAAAATTAACAGTAATGACTAATAAATACCTTCAAATAATCAATATTTAGTACAAAGAAAAGATGGAAATTAACAGTTAGTATGAATTTTCCATTAAAATTTTCTTCTTTCATAAAATTGTAATTATGTAGAGAAAACACCTGAGAAATATACGGGGCTGAGAATGATAAATATATATATATATATATATACATTTATATATATATATATATATATTACTATTATTATTATTATTATTATTATTATATTATTATTATTATTATGATTACTACATCAGATTGAGAGAAATATATCAGAAAACATTACATTATTTTGTTGAAAATGAATGAAAAAAAATATCGAATAAAAACAAATAATACATAAATGAAATCAAATTAGTTGGCATATAATGTTTTCTTTCTCTCTCTATCTTGTCTTTCTTTTTTTCTCATTTCTGTTAAAGGATTGAGATACTTTGACAAAGGTATTGTAGAATTTTCTTTTTTTGAAAAGTCTAATATTTCAGTTTTATTTGTATTCATTAAGTAGAGTAAATTAGGTAAAAAGAAAAAACAAAACAAAAGAAAAAAAAATTATCATTTTACAGATTAATTTCATTCATAAAAGGAAATCGGAAAGTTTTTTACCTTTTTTTTTGCAAAAGAAAGATTGTTTTTAAAAATAATTTCCGACTTCTTTTTTTCTCTTCCCTCCCATTGCTCCCTGTCAAAGTATCCTGAAATCTAATCAAACGGAAGACTCGCTGAGCATTGCTTTAACTGTTTTCAGTTGCTCACAAGCTTCCTCCCTGAACCTTGTTACGGATGAATTAATTCCGGTTTGCAGTTGAACCAATGTATAAATACTGTTTAATGCCATTTCCAATTGCTTCTCTAATCGTCCAACACGTGTATCCAAACCAGTTAATAACTGAAATTTTTTTTGCTTAATTCAATTAAAAGTTTCATCAAACTTGACAAAAGTAATTTTTCCTTTTCGGCAAAACTCAAAATTTCATAAACAAAAATCTACCATTGCTCCAGAAAGAGAAATAATTCACTTGTTAAACAAAAAAGAAATTACCTGTTCAACACGCGCTGTACTTTGAGCTGATCTCAATTCACCGATCATTGATTTGATTTCTTTAATTTCCTGATGAACCGGTGCCGATGAAGGATTTTCATTTTGAGAGTTTCCCGGTTCGGCTGAAGTACCGCAATCGGAGCATTTTTCAGCCTGATCATCAGATGAAATGGAACTACCGGGTGGTGGAAAGCCATGATTCAGTGTCATATGCACTTGTAATGATGAACCTAAAAAATTCAAAATTATCAGTTAAAATCATCATACCTTATTTGTTTAATTCACTGAAATTGTTGAATGAAAATTTACCTTACTTACATAACCTAAACATATTTTCCTCTCATCTCCATTAACAATTTGTCAAATGATTATCCTATCTTTATCAAATTAACTGATTGATTTGTGTCTATTACACGTGATGTGACATAATTTATTATAATTTAAATGTCATCTCTTTTATAAAAAAAAAATTTCATTCCCTTTTATTTTTCATATAACCACTCCATTATCGTCATCTTTGTTGAAACAAATAGTTCTTTTATTCAAAAGTAAACTTCTTACCTATTTCTTTTCAAATTACTTATCCAAAAGATTTAGTTTCAAAATTGCTATTATTCGTAAATAAATTTTCTGGCATAATCCAGTAAATGATAAACTTTTATTTAAAATACTTTTCATTAAAGAATTTCAATTTGACGAATTGTTGATTGAAACTGATTTAAAATTAATTTAAATCTCTTTTTTTTTGTTGTTTTTTGTTCCCTTTTTCGATAATAGTTATAAGACTTACATAAAATTTATAATTTATTTTCTACACTGCAACAATTTCCCTTCCTTAATCGCTCCAACTTTTTTGCACTTATACAGTCCTCCGGAATGCCCTTATACAGTCATCCGAAGTGCTCTCACATAGTCATTCAGAATACTCTCATATAATCTTCCGGAATGCTGTCATACAGCCTTCCAAGACACCCACCATCGTCTGTTGAAATGTTCTCATATAGTATTCCGGATCCTTCATATACTCGTCCGAAATACCCTCATAGAGACTTCTAGGATCCCTCATAGAGTCATCCAAAACTTTTCAAATTATTTCTAGCGTTAAAAAAAAAGAAAAACTTATATCTCGAAATTTCACGAACCATTGCTTTTAATATTTATAAAATTGCGATAATTTTTATTTAAGAATTGTAATCCTTAAAGAAAAAAAAAAGAACGAAAAAAATGTCAGTAAAGAGACCTTTACGGAAATGTTTTCCACATTCCGGACATTGAGTTCGTGTATTATTAGCCATATGAGCGATCAATGAGGTAAGATGCTCGTTGGTACTAATATTATTCAACGGTGATGACGTACTTTCTTCACAATCCAATTCACCGCCACCCATTCCAATTTGCTCATCCATCATCGGATCGACAGCCGGTTTTTCTCCTATAATCTTTCATACAGTTACTTGTAATTCATTCGTCATCATACTAACTAAATTGAAAATTAAATTTGATTCTTTCAGTCTTTTTTTCCTTGTGGAGAAACTTTTTAACCTTTAACCTTCCTTTTCTTTTGTTAAAATTGAAAATGAGAATTATAATAAAACTTGTTGAAAATGAAATAAAAAACTATAATAAAACTTGATTTTTTCATATATTTTTTTCAAAGGAATTTTAGAAAAATTATTAACTTTTAATGTCTCTTTTCTGCATTAAAAAATTGTGTCAGTAAACTACAAAATAATCAAAAAATAAAGAAAAGAAAGTATTTTTGATTTGATTTATAAATTACATATTGCATTTCTGGATGCTTTCATCTTACTTTTGTTTAGTTGCAATTTTAATTTCAATTAATCAAAATAGAATTTCTAATTTTAATTCTTCCAACACTCTTTTCCGATATTTTTTGCTTATTTTCAAGCATTAAAAGGAAAGAAAAAACTATGATTATGCATAAATTAATGGGAGTAAAAAGCGGTACTAATTATTACCCGGATAATTAGATGAATATTTAAACAGCAAATTGGAATCTATCAGCAGTAATGTATGCGTGTATATTAGTTATGCCATTAATAATTTTTGTATTTCCCAACTATTTCAGTATTACATTAATTTCAGAAACTAAAAATAATATTTTAAAAAACGTGAAAATATAAAAATAATTATTATTTCTTTCAAATTTATTTGCAATTTACTAATAGTTACAGAAATCTCATCCAAATTTGGCAAATTTTACCAGCAAAAACTAATTCTTATAAATTGTTATTTCTAAAATTTAAAAAAGAGCTATTTCTAAAATTCGCAGATCGAAATGAAATTTCATTACATTTTATCAAAGTTGGTGAATGAAATTACTTTCTAAAACATTACAAAGATTCAAAATGTGAGAGCTAATTATTTTGCTTAACAGAGGGGTACCGTTGTAAAATGTACTTCAATAATCAGTTTTAAAATTTATTTTACGAAAAAAAAGAAAGAAAAAGACAAACAAAAAATCCATTTTGTTGAAAAATTAACGAAATTTAACAAACTTAAATCTGCAAATTCAATTTCATATTTAAGCTAATAATTGAATATAAAGCAATTTTAAATTTTAATCAAAAATTTTTTCCTTTGATAATGCAAACAAACTACGTACTTTTTATGCAATTATCCGATATACTGAGGAGAAAATTGACATCATCGGTCCTTTACTTTTAAATAATTTAAAATTTAGTTAATATAAAAGAAAACTTTTCGATAAGTGAAACTTTTCCAATTTAACATTCACTTCTTTAATATATTTGCTATGAAACAAAATGTTTCATTAATATTCCTAATTTCCTTTCTCGCACTTATCACTTGCCCTTGCATACAAAATCAGCCAGTTACCTCAGAAATTTAAAATTTATTTGAAACATTACTTTTAAAAGAAGCAAAAAGTACGTTAATAATTCCAAAATTTAAAAGTTAATGAAATTAAAGTAGCTAAAATAACAATTTATACATTTTATACTGTAACTTATATTGCGATAATTTTTTTATTAAAATATTCTTCAATTTGTAGCTATTGCATATTGTTATAATATCGAATTACTTTAAATTTTCATTTAAGGAAATTACAACTAATAATTATTTCACATTAATAATTACCAAAAAAAAAAAACAATCCTTTAATGTTTTTTGTTATTTTAAGCATCTATTTTGTTGAAATAACAAATACTTCATAACCTTCATCCTTTGACCTAATGCTCAAAAATGTGACAATATGTTAAAATTATCCTACTTTTCATCACATTTTAAAATAACATCATACGCTGTATTATTATGACATATACCCGTTCATTCATAGCAAATATCTATGTCGAATATTAGCTCGATAAAATCCACTTTTATTAATAAATTAATTCATAGCTAAAAAATTTAACAGAACAAATAATATCCTAATTACTTATACACTCTCATTTTATTCTGTTACTCTAAAAACGCAAAAGTTTATTCTATTCTAGCTTCGTTAACCCAAACTTCTATTCCATTTTAGCTTAGTAAGCTTAAAATTAACTCCCTTTTGAATCTATCGAAATATTTATTCCCTCATATTTATTTAATCTAACTTCAATATGAAATTCTAATTTTAACTTATTGATACTTACTATCATTCCAACTCCTTTCCATTATTACTTCTCTCAATTATTTCGATCTTATAAACATTACCTTTGATTTCGTTACTTTATAATGGCTCTATTCTCTAATTAATTTCAATCATCCTTATTTCTACTTATTCACATATATATCGTTTTATTTTCTTCATTGTCCATTTATTGCTATAGTAAAATAAAACAAATTTTACAGTGTCATTTATAAGAAATTATAACAGCTAAACAAATACGGTAATGAAATGGTATGCTTTCATGATATACCGTAAACTTTCAAATTTTCACCGCAGTTCGAGTTAAAACTAGTGAGTATACTGTAGACTTTTCAATTTTCATCAGCACTTCAATTATTGTAAATTTTTTTAAACAAATTTTATCATATTTAGATATTTTCTTGTCTTGCTCCAGCATTTCATACAATTGTAGAGTAAAAGATACGGAATAATATAAGAGAGGAAGAGAGAGAGAGAGGGAGGGAGGGAGAAAAAGATAATATTCTTATCATTTACTCGAATTTTTCATCAAATATACCGTGATGTGAGAAGAGATTTGATATATCTTAACTCTACCATTTAGGCGAATTTGTATTGTCAACAATGATGAAAAGTGAATAGTTATACTGAAAATCGGTTTAGTTTTGCTAATCCTATAATATCGATTTTCCTATTCCTTCGAAATTTGACGAAATAATTTATTTTTATAAATTTGCTTCCTCACTTATCTAAATTTTATAATGTTACAATTTTTAACGTTGATAATATGAACTGAAGATTTTTCACACATTTAAATATAATTTAAATAATCCAAAAAAGTTCACTTTTATCTTTTTTTCTCTTATTTGCTTAAAAAAGAAAGCAAAACAAAATATAATAAATAAGATAAAGACAAATTTTTTCCTGAAAAATTTGAAATACTATCATTTTACTATGAAATTTTCCTTCCTCCCTTTTTCCTGCATAAAAAAATGATAATTTTATCTATGATAATAAATTAGAATATATGAACGATTTCTGATATCAAAAAAAAAAAAAAAAAATCTCAATTATCATTTTTAAAATTATATTTGTGTTTATTATATTAAATATTATTGGTACTTTGGAAAAAAAAAATCCAATTATGGGGATATATTTTATTTTCATTTAATTGATTATCCCTCAAAATTTCAATCTATATATGCTTATTATAAACAATGTTGTAGCAAATATTTCATTATCTGAAAGCAGACAATTACAACACTGATGAATGAACCGAAAGCGGCAACAACGCTACTGCCGCTTATTACAATAAAAGAGTTGTTCGGTTTCGTTTAAATTTTCTTTACATTTCAAAGAGCTTTTAACTATTAAAACGATTCAATTACACATTAGCACAGTACAAAAGTTTTAAAGGAAGTCATTAGAAACGAAAAGTCATTTGGTAAATTAACTCAGTTAAATCCGATCCGATAGCGTAATAGCATCATTATCCATTGATTACATATATACAGTAGATGTGTGTGTGTGTGTGTGTGTGTGTGTATTGTCTGTCTTTGTGTGTTAATGTAAAGTAATGCTGTCATGATAATGAAAATTGTAATAATGATTAATTAATTTAATTTAATAGTATAAGCATAGCAATATATTCTTACTGTAGGCATATATTATGAGCATTAATTTATATTTAACTATTATTATAAATATGTAACATTTTCATGATAGAATAAAAATTTTTCAAATCTTTTTTTCCCCTTTTAATTTCTAATTAAAAATATGAGTGTAATAAATGAATTTCATGCTAAAAACTTGAAATGCACTGGAAATAGTTAGTGAAAAAGGAAAAACGATAATTATTACAAAATTAGAAAGCATAGATTTTATTTCAATATAAATTTGAAATAATCGATAAATTTTGATTAAACGCAAACAATTTTAGTTGTTAAAGGAGTAGGAAGCATCTGTGAAATTTGTTAAAGTTAAAATAATTTCAATAATATGTCAAATTTCTATTAACTACCAACCGTGAACCGCAAAAATGGATTCTTCTTCAGGTGAGGTCGACCTGAGATCCATGCTGCCCGTATCAAGGCCGAAAGACATAAATATTGAACGACTTTTATCATTCTCGTCATCCATTGCTTCCTGAAAATCATAGTTTTTTATGAAATTTGAAATTAACCAAAGCATTGCAAAGGAATTATTTTATCCAAATTTGAAAAAAAAACTGTCAATTTTTAATTAAAGCAAAAATAAATTTAATAAGCTGAAACATGATTACATCTTTCTGTGCGGGTAAATTAAGCGGGTTTTCTGAGGTACCGGAAGTCAACACTATCATTGATTTTTCGAGGAAATCAACAGCTGCCGGATCTTTCACCGATTTTTTACCCTATAATTAATTTATACTGTAGTGAGATATGACATGCTCAATTCTTAATTTGAAAAAAAGAATTTCAAAGCAAAGAAAAATTGCAAAATATTTCATAACCAAAATTTCTTTAATTTTTTGAGCAGCAAAGTTAAGAAAGTTTAATTCAGCATAATTTTCAAAATTTTGTCAAACAAATTTTCAATTTATAAAGCCAACCTTTTTGATTATAATATCATCTTTACCAATATAGGCATTTTGCTCTTGTTTGTGATGTTTTAAAATATGTTTCGTTAAATTTCCTGAAATGAAGAGTTTTCCGATATCAATTATCTAAATATACCATTTAATGTGATATAAATAGTAACTGATAGACTTGACAAACTAGAAATCGGAAATTATTGGAACTTTAAAAACAAATGAAAATGGAAATGGAGATAAAAAATCAGATTAGTAGAATTATTTTTAACATAATTAAGAAAATAAATATAGATGAAGTTTTAAAGATTAGAAGAGAGGTAAAAAATGAAAATTTCTTCGAAATATTCTAAAATATTTTTTGATTTTAATTAGTTGTTTATTTTGTGATTCTATCACGAAGGGATTTTATAAACACAAATTTTTCTGGTTCTTATTATTAATCATGAAACGATGTAAAAAGATTTCGAGAAATAAATTTGAATTTTTTTATGCTTACATCAATGATTTTATTAATTAATTACAACAGTAAAAGTAAGCTGTGGCATAGAATAATTGAATTGTATGATTAATTAATTTATCCTTAGATTCGACTAATTGACTATTTTTTTTTCTCTTTTTTTGTCAAAATCATACTGCTCTGATTATTTGTTCAATTTACGTAATATAAATGTATTACAATGAATGGAAGAGCAGATGCTGCACAAATGAATTACATTATATTTGAATTTCAGTTTCAAATTATAAATTTACTAATTAACAGCTATAAACGAATGAAGAAATACTGAATCAAAAGAGTCATGCAAGGCGTAAATTTAAAAAATTACATCCAAAAATATGTCTTATATGAAAAACTATGGCTAATTGATTTTGTTCAATGGATAATGTATAAGAGAATTTTAATATTTATAAAACTCATAAAATGATTGTTGAAAATGAAATATTTTATTATTGATAAGAAGAAATAGTAAATTTGGAAAAGAGAGAAATAAAACGGAAGTAATTTTGAAGTTGTATTTTCCAAAAGGAAATTAACAAAAATGACTTGAACTGTTTCGTAAATTAATTCATAAGAATAGAAAAGAATTTGTTAGCATCCATTTAAGGATTAATTAACGAAGTAATTATGACAATATAATTATTTCTTCAATTAAGTCTACTTCTTCATTAATGAATTTTTTAAAGCTCAAATTTCAAAAATATTAATTAATTAATAACTTGGAAATTTACTTCAAGATAAGTGAGACTTTTTTCAACAAAAATAACAAATTGTACAAATTTTGCATTTAAGAAAACTAAAATTTTCCGAAATATCATCGAGTAAAATTGTAGAAAATGTTATTTTTTAATGCTACATTAAAGTTTTATCTTAGCTGAAAAGAATATTGATATAATGATTGTTAAATGAAAATATAATATTATAGTATCATAGAATATTGCAATACATTAAGCAACATATAATGATATATTATCAGGTAATTTAGTAGCATAATGATACCTTATTATTGTTAAAATTTGCTAATTATAGTATGTAAAGTGGGATATTATAGTATGATGATAGCTTATTCTTATTTTCAACAAATATCTACTATCAATGAACATTTGAATCAAAATTTTTTCCCATTTTTTTTTTATGCGGAACGTTTTTTTGTCTCCCTGTAATACAAGAGAAGACTGTCAAGAAAAGATAGAAATTGGATGACCTGGTAACCTAAAATATATATTCTAATAACATTCATTTCAGTTATTAATGGAAAGATCGTAATAGAATAATATCTTAAAATATTATAATTCCCCTTAGTTATTTAATAAGTGTAATATAATTAAATATATTATACAAATAGATGAGTTGTTGACAAATGCTTATAATAACCTTGATCTTTCAGCTTCATTATCAATTAAATTGTCAATCAAATCAATCAATGATTGAGCAACGATTTTAATGAAATATTTGAAATTAAATTATATGCTATTTGTACTTTATTATATTTGTCCCATTTATTATTATTATTATTATTTCATTACCAGTATTATTATTACCATCAATTATTGCTATTATTATTATTATTATCATTGTTATCATTATCATCACCATTACTATCAGATTATTGTTTATTATGAAATAAATTATCGCTTAATCCATCATAGCAAAGTACAGATCGGAATAAATAATGAACAAATATTTCATTTGAAGAAAAAAGAAGAAGGAGGAAAGAAACGAAATTTTCATTAAACGGATTTTAATTTTTGTATTTAAAATTAATTAATCAGAAATAAATCATATAAAACAGTTTTTGTATTATCTCCCTCCCCCCCCTACCATTCATTTATTTCATTCACAGATAAGTTTGTTCCTCCTTCCTGCATTGTTTCTAAGTGTTCATTTAATGATGACAAAGTCCAAATCTTATCCGGTCAACATTATTATCACCAAATGGAAGTATAATAAAATACAGGTTTCGGACAGAAATTTCTCTTTCTTCCCGATTATCATTCAACATCATCACCTCTCTACTACACCAAAACATCGGCAGTACTTTCCACAATGATGGTCGTTTTGTCCCGCTTCCTCGTCGTAGTATTGTCATCACCAAAATGACCAAAGGCAAAATTTTTGCATGGATGGTAAATGCATGAATGCAAACAAGGAGAACACAGAAGAAATATAGTGGATATCAATGATGAGATTGTGGACAAAGGACAAGAAATTGCCTTTAGATTGGTGGGCATTATCGGATATATCATTAAAACTATCATGTAAATTTACATAACTATAGCATCTTTTTAATATATATTCATATTTAAATTTATTTAATTTCAAAAATTTTACAAAAATTACTAGTCATTAATATTACTAGTTTTTCTTCCTATCATTAATTTCATTTATTACGAAAAAAAAAAAAAAGGAAATCAACTGATAATCTTAATTTTCAGAATAAACTGTCATTAACATGAGCCTATTCAAATGTTCATTACATGAATTTCTATCATCAAAAATATTCAATATTCCTGATTATCTTTTAAACTTTTCTTCCTTCACTACTTATTATCATTTTACCACCCCTCTCTCTTCCTCCGTATTTCTGTCATCAAAAACGGGGACACACTGTTGTAGTAGTAGTAGTAGTAGTAGTAGTAGCACATTTGATAATGACAATTCTTATTTACAAACCGGATATATGTATATATGTATATATATATATATATTTATATATATATATATATTGATGAGAATATACAAATTTGATTACATGTAATAAATTGCACAAAAGACGAGTGCACTGTAATTCTTTCTAATGACTTTCCTAAAATTCTCTTACAGAAAATAACAATCATAAAATGGATATATAAAATAAACTCATTTAATATTAGTTTAATTTTCAAATAATTAAGATTTTTTAAAAAAAAAAATTGAACAAAATTTTTAAAAAATATATAATCAATCGTTCATTTCATTGCACTGATATATTATCTTTCTTTTTTTTTTTTATTTCCAATTAGTTAGTATTAATAAATAATAAATGAATTTTTTCTTTCTTCTTTTTTTTCCTCTGAACACAGATAATTAACATGTAAATTATTGAAATTAAATGTGAAATTTTAATGTATCATTTTAAGAGATTCATTTAATCAAATGTATGTATTTGTAAATGAACATATATGAATGAGAAAAAGTGAAAAAATATTTTTTTTTCACTTTTATCAATACATCAATATAATAATTAGATTAGTGCTTATTGTTTCACTTTCTGCATGGTTAATTAAAAATTTATTGAAGAAATGGTTTCTAAAAGAATAATTCCACTTCTAAAATGTAGAGATATTGATTCATTCAAGAAGATATTATTTTAGAAAGAGATTTGAATTGAGAAAAATCCGGTTCATCAGCAATTCCTTTTGAATAGAGCTTATTACTACAACAATTATCATCAACGTAGATAATAATGGCAATATCTTATTGCTGATCATTTCAAACAATTCCTCTTTACTGTTGTTGTATCAAAAATTTTTAGTCTTGGTTAGTTTCTCCATGAAAAATGATTATAACAAAAAAATTGAATTATAACAAATGATAATTGTAAGAAATTATTATGACGATTATAATGATGGTAAAAATGACAGTTGTCATAATGGTAATAATAAATAATAATGATAAAGCTTGTGATAATATCTCTGTTGCTATTAATAACAATGATAATAGTGCTAATAACTATGAGAGAAGTAAAATTTTTAAATGAATGATTTAAAAATCTCATCGATAACAATTTGGACGAAGTATGAAAATATTTTAATGAAAAATTAATACTGTTCATTTTTGATCTTACTATTGTCGCATTTAATTGAAATTTAAACTTCGTAATTTTGAAGAAATGAAGGAATTATCTGGCACGAAATTTTAACACTAGTAATTGGAATAACTTAAAGTTGTTTAAAATATTTAACATCTAAAATAAAAGAGTGAAATCATGCATATCAAAATCTGACTATTTAAACTTGGTTAATTTAATCTAGATGGTGACAACTTCATCATCTAAACACAAATGACTATATAAACATAGGTAGACATAGGTAACAAATCTTAATATACAGGAGATACTTACAAACAGAATGGAGATTTGCAAATTAAAACAGTAATAATTACAGTGATCTAATTGGTACTTTAATACGATATCCAAGAAATGCAAAGTGATCATGAATTGAGAAATAACAATGATAAACTGGAAGTGAAAATAAAAATGATAAACTGAAAGTATTTTTAGAGAGAAAATAACAGCGATAAACACAAATTAACTGTGATCAAGTAAGAAAATTCTTCTGGAAACTTACCAACAAATTAGTTTTAAAATCTAAAAATATCGGCCAAAGTTCAAGGCAATTGCATTTCAACAAAACGCTAAGATTAAAAAATCGTTTTTTCGATGATTCATTGCGAAGGATAGCTATCGATAAAACATTGATAATTAGATAAGCTGCTATAGGTAAGTTTATCAGTGCTAAGAATGAAAAGTAAATTTCAAATGCAACACCGAGAAAACTGATAAAAAGTAAAAAATAAATGTATAAACTGTAAAAAAATGAAAGCAATAAATTAACAAAAAACTTAAGTAATTTATTAATAATTTCAAGGATAAAAGTTATGAAATTTTCCAGCTTCTCATTTTCTTTCCCATAATTTAATAATATAAGCATCTTAAAGTGAATTTGCTAGACAATTAACAAATTATTAGCATCTTAAATTTTAACTGATATTATAGGAACTAAAAATTAGTTACAATACAGCATTCACAAATAATCCAAAGTGAAATGATATTCAACAAAATATAAAATGGATATTAATTAATTATCTGAAATTTAAAATTTTCAAAAAAAATACAGCTGCAAAAAATTGTCGTAAATGTTTGTGATAAGCTAAAAAATGATATCAGAAAATTAAAGGTTTCAAATTTTAATTTGGGAAAAAGTGCTAAAAAAACTTACATAGTTAAAAAAAAAAAGAAGAGAAGTTGTATTATTCTAATAAATTGCTAAATTTTGTCTTAATCAAGGAGAAAAAAAAAGATTGAATAAGTTGGAAATTATGATAAATTGTTCATATGGTTGAAATCAACAAAAAAGAGGGAAAAAAAAACAGCAATTATGAACAATTCTTCTTAAAATCTTTAAAATCTTTCTTAAAACTAAATTAGAAATGAAATTATGTCATCTTTCTTTCATTTTTTGATAATTCAAGATTTCAAAAAGAAAAAAAAAAGAAAAAATGATGTATAAATCATTGTGAAACATAATGATTCATTGTATAAAGCTGAACAATTAAGGTAAAAAAAAAAAAAAAAGGTTGTATGACAAATAAGACTTCGTCTTTTCAATTCTATTGCTAATTATTGTAGCTATAATTTATTTGTTGTTTAATTACTTACTATTCATTGTTTTAATTTAATGCTTAACTGTATATTTATTGCCTCTTTTTTTTCCTCATTTGTTACCCAAACTGTCTGATAATTCTTCTGCGTGAACCACAATTTTATTATTATTTGCAAGTAAACAAGCTAATCTAGTTTACCAATCGAAATAATCAATGATGAAAAGTTGCTTAGGAGAAATAAAGCAGGAAATAGCCCGCGGGTAGAATAAAGATACGTTACCGGATACCGTTTTACCAATACCGTCGACAGATCATGTCTATTTTCACTTCGTTAAACTGGATTTGTGCTATTTGAAGCCAAAAGAACTCACTCCATTCTCTTCATTTGATAATGATGAAGAAGGAAAGAAAATGACAGACTTCATTTGCATAGATTTAGTAAACTGATAGATTTGACAGGAAAAGAAGGGTGAAGAAATTGATGAGACCGGATAAATTCATCCTATGGATGATTAGTCTTACAATCGAACAGTAAAACGGATTTGGTACAATCTGATCAATTAGTATATTTCAGGCAAAAAATTTAAGATTTTATTCAATGATAAGCTAAGAAAAAAGAAAAACATTAATAAATAAAAATGCATAGGATGAAATGTATGAATTATTTCCGTTTTCAAATCTATTAGTAAAAATTTAATATGCAATTAAATATGATAATGAATATATGGGAACTAAGAATTCTTGGTAAACGAAAAAGAAAAAAAAAATTATGGGATTATTAATGGCAAAATGATTTTTTGTAAACAAGTTGAATTGGGCCAATGCTTTAGAATTGACCAAAAAGGTTTTGTTGAAGTTGATGAAAAAATAAGGACGAAAGGTAAGCGTTTATCATATATGATAGTGGAAATAGTTATTATTATTATTATTATCATTTCAGGTTTAATTAAACAGTATGAAAGAAAATTTTAGACTTCCTAACAAGAGTTCTTGATGATACATTCGCCAATTTGTTGTTGAAACATTCAGCAAATGCATAATTTTGATATATCAATATTAAATGAATGGGTAAGCAAACTTTTAGTAAGGATTAAATCTTTTCACCATCAATTAATTAATAGAAACGATTGAGAAATCAATTAAAGCTAATAAACGAAGATTCTCGGAAGAAAAAGAAATAAAGAATTAAAAACGCTAACCTTTAAGCCTTGATGATTTGCCACAAAATTTGCAAACGTATGGCTTGAGTGCGGTATGTACGGATCGATGTTCCGCTAAATTAGACCGGAACCGGAATGCTTTACCGCAAATTTCACAAATAAATGCTTTATCAGTATGAAACATATGCTGATGTTGTTGAAGTAATTTTTGGCTAGCAAAAGTTTTAGGACATAAATTGCAGGTAATATCGTGAACCTGAGATGATAGACCAGTGACTGATTTTGGTTGAGTTGGTAAAACAATAGCGGAAGGTGGCAATATTGCTGGTGTTGTAGCTGTTGTTGTTGTTGCTGTTGTTGTTGTTGCAGTTGTTGTTACCGATGATGATGATGATGATGATGGTGATGAAGATGATGATACCTGATGATGATGATGATGATGATGATGGTAATGCTGCTGCTGCTGCTGCTGCTGTTGCTGCTGTTGCTGCTGTTGCTGGTGTTGATGATGTTGTTGATGCTGCAACTGTTGGATGGCACTTACTGCTACTGCTGTAGCATTAGTACTACTAACAGCAACCTTATTGTCTCCGCCTTCGGGCGTTGTTGTCGTTTGTAGCACAGTATTATTACAACTATTACTACTACCACTATTACTTGTGCTATTGCTACTTCGGATCGCGTTAGCAGCTGCTGTAGCTGCTGATGCAACTGCTGCAGCTGCTGATACCGATGCAGGTAACGTAGTTGTTGTTGATGATGATGATGATGATAATAATAAACTGTTTCCACTCATTACTTTTGTTACAAATTCACCAGTTTTTAAAAATGAAGAAAGAGAGAATAATGTATATATATATATTTTTTTTTTTTTGATAGAAGGAAAATTCCGTACGGTTTAAAACCGGTTTTCTCTTTTTCCCGAAATAAAATTCCGGATCAACCAATAATAAATTATTCGTCAATTTTCCAACTTGCAATAACAGCACTCCCAATTATCGTTATCGTCGTCGTCGTCTTTTAATGGCAATACAGCCAAGAATCTAGCAATAATTATATAGATTGATGAATAATTTAGCATCACTGAAAAAGAATAAAAAATAAAAAAAAAAAAATTCTTCATAAAAATTTATGAAATTTAAGAGAAAAAAAAAAGAAATGAAAAATAAAAAAAGAAAGAAAAAAAAAAAACAAAGAGAAAGAAAAGGAAAATTTTTATTGACAAAACTTTTTGGGATAATAACGAGCTTTTGAATCTTTTTATTTTAAAAATAGTCGGTGTAGGATTGAATGAGATTGACAAGGATAGGAAGGAAAAGGAAGCGCTCCTTGTTTGTTGTAGATGTATGCGTTTCCTTACAGGATTACGATGTATATTGTGATATATTGTGACAGACAGACAAACAGACACACACACACACACACATATCATATTCATGCATAGATAGATAGATAGATATCTGAGAGATATAGACAAACTCTCAGTGATATCCCGCGACGACAATCGGTTGTCATGTTTCGTCTCCTCCCTCAATAAATGTGGACAGTTCTGAAGATGATAGAAGAATTGAACTATTATGGTTTAGATTGAGAACACTTCGATTATTACCTTTTTCTTGTTTTATTCCCGCGGTAAACATTCCTTAATAATTGCGAGAATATTATGCTAATAATAATTAACATTTCAAAAAATTGGAAAAAATGACGGAAAATTTTGTTACCACTACTATTGGTATTATTACTCGAATAAAATGTTAATTTTAAATTTAAATATAGCTTTTCTTGAATTACTATTTTGTTTAATTTATTGGGGAAAAAAAACTATATTTGTAAGCAAATTTATAAGTATTATATTTGTAATTTTAATTTTAAGATTTCATAAAATATTTCTGTTTTCTCTTTTTTTCGGGATGATTTAAAATATGAAAAGTTTGAGAAAAACTTTTTTATTCCATCTTTTCCTTTTCTTTTCTCCTTTTTTTAAAGTTTTTCTTCTTGTCATTCTTTTTATTTTTGCTTTCGTAAAATTTTTCAAATTTCAAATATAATGATTCGAATGAAAAAGAAATCTGATCAAGTGGTAATTACTGGAAGTAAAAGTTAGGAAAATGAAAACGATTCAATTCGAACGGATGATAAAATTTTGTTTTATTGATTAGATTTGTGAAAAAGGAATTTTTTGACGAAATTTAAAATGTATTAAATTAAATTTGCACCCAAAAATACTTCGAAATATGTTCATCTTATGCTTGCATATTAGAAAATATTGAAAGCATAATGTTGTTTAAATTTTATTTGCATCATAATAAAAATAATACAAAACTGTTAATATTTCTAGTCTATATTTAAATAAATGCATGCAACATGGAAATTTCTTAGTTGAAAATTCAGATATTACGATGATAATGTTAACTACGGTCACTATTATTATTATGATTATTATGATTATTATTAATAATATACGAACAAATAACCATCACTACCACCACCATCATCACAAAACAACGATTACATCGACAAGGGATAGATAATACAACAAAGATACGATGTAAATTATCATACGGGAAGTACTTCAACAACGGTGACAGTGATAATTACAATTTGCGATTTTCGACGAGTTTTTTTTTTTTCCTTTCTTTTTTATTTCTCCCGTTTTTTCCTCCTCTATCCGATTGCAACAGGATTATGCTGTATGATATTTATTTGTAGCTATCAAATCAATTTGTTAATTTATAAGTTATAACTTTTTTTTCCTTCCTTCCTTCCTTCCTTTCTTTTTTTTTGATAATTTTTTTTTTCAATGTGTGTGTTAACGAAAATGAAATTGCTACAATATTTTTTAAAGCTTACAAGAATAAAATTCTACGAAAAAAGAAAACTTGTATATGAATGTAATTCCATGACATTTTCTCATCACTTTTTTTTTTTCGATTTAATCAATAGCAATCAATGAAGAAGATTGATTTGATTTGTTAAATGATGATATTTTTAGCATCAACAAACATTAGCCTCTGTATCATCTTACAGATTATTCCATACGTCTATTGCAAAAATAAGCTAATAGTATTTATTTCACATAATATTAATATCAGCCAAAATAATGACAATAATAATAATAATAATAATAATAATAATAATAATAATAATAATAATAATAATAATAATAATAATAATAATAATAATAATAATAATAATAATAATAATAATAATAATAATA